>CM061919.1:6877726-6921343 GCA_031002005.1 Vandiemenella viatica | reverse complement strand
TAAATTAACAGTCATTCTAAATACAACAGTAGCTCTTATTTTCCTGTTCATTAAATGAACATGCAGTATCATTAAGAATTACAACATACCACAAGAGAAGGTACACATATGAATCACAATATAAGGCATGAAACAAAACAATAAAAATTCCATGCCATAAAATAATTTTCATGCCAGTAACTCCACTGAGGGATAGAGTGCACTTCAAGATTCTGTATACTCAAGTGGGATACAAGATTCTGCAATGAAAACGAGGTATTAATGCTTACAACATTTAAAAGGAAATAATGAAAGCCTCGAGTATTTGCAGGCACATTTTATTAGGATGAAGGGACACTGCTGACACAAATGCATTGTTAGTAGGCAGCCAGAACACCAACAACTCGAATTTTCAGAACGAAAAGCTGAAGCAGCCAAACATTACTTGAAACGAAAAGCCAGAACATATTTAAGACCAGACCTGAGCGGGTGACTTTACTGAGCATTATTTTTATAATTTTCCTATAAAATTAGGGCCATGACATCTACCATGTCTCCCTCCAGTTGCCATCATGAAACAAGGGTACTCGAGAGACATCGATGTCTGTTGGTGATGGTTCTGAAATCACAACAAGGCTATCTTCTATCTACAGTACTTGGATTCTAGAGGTTGCGCTTCTACAATCCTCCTTTAACTCAGTTTCTCAAAATCAAGCATAAATATGAAGGTGAATAATTGAAAAGATATTAACTTAATTCTATTATATGATATTATAAATAAAGTCAACTGAACTGTATAAAAAAGAATCACAAATTAGGATAGGGGAAATGAACCACCACTTATCTTAGATGATGGTTGTGGAGTATGAATACACAAAACAGACAAAAACATGCATGATATAGGAATTTTGGGTCTAGCCCTTTATCAACAAGATAACATTATGGAAGGTGGGTGTTGTGGGAGACTGCCTCACAGAATGTATTTGACCATATCGAATAAACATCTAACTTTGTTTACAATTGATTGGAATACCAGAATGAAAAAAAAAAAAAAATTTATTTGAAGAGTTAATAAAATGAAATAGAAAAGTTAATTTTCAATTCTATTGGAGTACCACATAGGATTAATAAGATAAAAAATAAGAAAATGTACCCTGTCCAAAATTTCTGGCATAAGACAGAATAATTACCACAGGCAATTATCGAGTTTCAAACGAGAAAATCTTAATTTGCAAAATGAGGAAAAATGGCCAAGCAAATAAACACACTACAATGTATTAATAACTAGCTGGTGCCCACGATCTTCGTTCGTGTTTGTAAAGAATTTGGATTGACAGCTACCGACATCTAAACCACCTTAGTGCTAAATGGGAGACTCGATTGCTATTACCACACACAAACGCCAGTCATCTGCGCTATGTAGTTCAAGCAGCAAAGTAAAATATACGGACACACGTCTTTGATCGAAATACGAAAATATCCTTGAATGACCAATTTCAACCACACTCTCACAGTTACCAAAATTCGACCACTTTCAACCACCCTATCTCCCACACCCCCATAGCTACCGACATCTAACCACCATAGTACACGATAGGAGACACGAAACCACTACCACACACAAAACAGCATTGGTCTTGGCAGCAAAGTGACATATACGGAGACACATGTCTTTGATCGAAATATGAAAATATCCTTGATTGAACAATTTCAACCACCATATCTCCCACACTACCAAAGTTACTGAAATTCAGCCAACGTTGTTATCGACAGGTGACTCTGGGCTACTACCACACACAAACAACAGTGATCTGCGCTAGATAGTTTTGTCAGAAACTGTGATATACCATGACACACGTTTTAAGTAGAAATATGAACGTGCCGCAGGTCGACCACTTTCAACCACCATATCTCCCACACCCCCATAGCTACCGACATCTAACCACCATAGTACATGATAGGAGACACGATACCACTACCACACACAAACACCATTGGTCTAAGCTATGTAGTTTTGGCAGCAGAGTGACATATAAGGAGAAACATGTCTTTGGTCGAAATACGAAAATGCCCTGAATCGACCACTTTTAACCATAGTATCTCCCACATCCCCACAGCTATCGACATTCGGGCAACGTTGTGCACGATAGGAAATTCCACACACAAAGACCAGTGATCTGTGTCAGGTAGTGGTGGCTGAAAAGTGAAATATAGAAAAATACAGTCTATTTTTATATATATATATATATAGATTTACCAGCATGATTTGACAAAGAATTTAAGTCAACTCTCATCAAATGGTAAGTACAGCTTCGTAACATGTAAAGAAAGGTACATTCATAGATCCAAGTGCTAAGTAAAATGTCAAGTTCAGCAATACGTGTATACTACTGTAATGAACTGAATATGGTAACATGAGAGGTACAATAAATATGAGATTTTTTTCGTATTTGATGCTTTTATCTCTATGGAATGAATATATTTCAAATTTGATGATCTCCATTACATATAGAACATTTGTGAGAGGAAGAAAGGGAATTGAAATGTAAGTGGGGCATAAATGTCTTAGTGAAAGTCATGGTTTCGTGAATTAGGTGCGTGGAGTATAACAGACTCAAACTGCAAAAAATTAATATGAGCTCTAGGTCTTTTCCTCATAACAATGCCTTGTTATGTGAAGTATCAATATGAATATTCATATTTCACATTACATTATAGTCCATGAAAACATATAGCACAGCCAAATTAAGCACCAACAGAGTTGGAATCGATACAAACACAAAAACTTGTGTCACTGACAAATTTCCATTATTAATTAATTTCAATTGACTCTGCTCCCCTGTGATTCCTATTCTCGGTTTAATAATTCCTTGTCTTCTATTCACAAATCATGCGCAGCCTGATGTATATTGTCTAACACATTCTTGATAATTTATTTTAGTCACAAATTTCCCTACCTACAAAAAAATAAAAAAAATCAAAAAAAAAATCCCACTTCTTATGCTTGAAATCAAGTGGTAATTAATGATTGCCATACATACTTCCTTTTAACAAGCTGCTCGTTAATCTTTCACCAGTATTTCTCCAGGCCCATTGCCAGCATATGCTTTACACATGGGCACCATTCTGTTGACCTGCCTTCTATTCTCCAAAGATTTATAGTTCAGCTATTTCAGATTCTAAGTAATTTCTAAAGAAAAAATCTACCCACCTTTCTTTGAACCCACTGTTTGATACTCATTATGACGGTTTCATACCATCACACAATACTCTATCAACTGCCTGATCAAGGCACTCCACTCATTATCCCCTCCAATAAATGCACTAATTTTGACATTTTCCCCACAAACTCCAGCTGTAGTTTACTATCAACTGAAATCCTCAGATCTAATCCACCAGATTTTTTTCCGATCTGTATACTTAATTGTTTAGGTTTAACATCTTTCTCAATTCCATGTTGACCTACATGACTAACCATTTGCTCTAGACTCCTCTGTGTTGTTCATATTCTTCCTTCAATGGTACCACACTTTCCTGTAGAATTCCTATTCCAACTTTACATTTCCCAGTGCTACATTTCCTGTCCTGACTCATTGCTTCATAAATCTTAAGAATTTCTCTGCCTGAATGGTTTCTACATTATTCGCCATGTCTTGGAGAATCCCAATGTTACAACCATCATCTCTTTTTTATGAGAAAGGTGACTGACAGAAATGAAAGACTGTTTATTTTCATTTAAAATTATCTTTTTTCAAAGCCCTCCCCTTGTGAATCAATAGAATACTCTAATAGTATTTTCCCCCCCTGAAACACTCCTAAAAATCATTCTTTGCAACTATCTTTTAAATCGGCTTCATAGCCTTGTGGATGCCAGATACAGTATTGAAACATGCCACTTTCATCACAAATTTTAGTCTCAGGGAATCAAATCTGGTGATAAATTGGTAACCAAAGTCTTTACCCAATTCTTATGGATTCACACCTTTCAGCTTATGAATACTGTATACTCATCTCAATGCTTCTTTTCTCATGTTCCAATTCAAATTCTTTCACTTTGTTGTTTTCTCCTTTCTAGGGTCCAGATGTTATTTATTACCTCTCCTCTTCTACTGGAATCCCTTGAAATTTTGTATCAATCTTCAGAAAGTTGTTCTATCTTAGATTGTATCTTCCGTTATTACAATTTCTATCAAACCTCTGTTTAATCCTCGGGTCCACTGATTGCTGTTCTTACGCTTGTAAACATGGTTGAATTTTTTTTTTTTTTTTTTTTTTTTTTTTTTTTGAGCTCTCCTATTATCTATTCTCATTAGGTGACCAAAAAAACTGATTCTTCTCTTTCTGCTTGTGTCTGACATCCTTTCATTTTTTCTTTCATGTTTAGATCTTTACTACTCCGGCAGAACTGGGACGGGTGGCAAAATCGTGTTTGAAGGATAAAGGACAGCAATATATGCTCCTATGTTACAGCAACCTTTTAACTCCACTACTACTCTGGATGGTGACAATGGGGGTGCCAAAAAAATGTTAGAAGTGGAGATCTCTCAATTTTTGCCCCGGTTCGAAAAATTCCTATGAGGGCAGATTGGAAAGTAATGCACAATAATTTTTTCCCAAAAAAGTTTAATATGTACCACAACCAAACAAATCACAAATTAACTTACATCTTTAGCCTACTTTTCTACATAGTCACCAATTTTCTTAACACATTTCTCTCATCGTGGTACCAGTTTCAGTATGCCCTGTTCATAGAAGTCCATTTGTTGGGAGTGTAGCCATCTGCAGACTTCTGATTTCACTTACGCATGTGTTGCAAAATGTTGGCCGGCCAGGAATTTCTTCATGGGACAAACAGATGAAAGTCAGACGGTGCCGGGTCCGGACTGTATGGTGCATGCTGGAGCACCTCGCACCCAACAGTCGCGAGTTTCTCACAAACAGGAGCATCATCATGGGGACGTGCATTGTCATGAAGTTTGACACCATTAGTATTAATGTTGTGGCGTTTGTCACGAAGGACAAGACGAAACTTAACCAACGTTTTCATGTAGTCTGCAGCATTCACAGTGATTCCGTGTTCAGCAAAGTCCACCAATAACAAGCCAAACATGTCCCAAAACACTGTCACAAGCATTTTCTTAGCTGATTGAATCACTTTGATTTTTTTTCATACTGGGGAACCAGCATGTTTCAACTCCGTAGAGGCCTGCTTGGTTTTGGGCGTGTAGTGATATGCCCACGACTCATCACCAGTGACGATTCATTTCAGAAAGTCATGCCCTTCTGCAGCGTAACATTTTAAGTGATTAAAACTGGCCCTTCTGGTTGTCTGTCATGTTCTTAGGCACCCAGCGAGCACTAACTTTACGGAATTTCTACGTGTCATGAACAATGTTGTACACTGCACGATAGGAAATGTTGAACGTCTGTCGATAAGGTTCGCAGGTGCTCACACCAGTCCTTCAAGATTGCTGCCTCAATGGGGCAGACAATCTGCGGAGTTGAAACTGTTACCGGCCGCCAGGAGTGTGGCGAATCACTAAGGTTCGCGCGGCCCTCTTGGAAGAATGCACACCACATGGAGACATTGCTACAGTCCAGACAGTCGTCCCCATACACACCACGCATGCCCCTGTGAATTTAACTCGGTGAACGCCTTTTGGCCCACAAATATTGAATTACACTTCGCTGCTATTCACACGTGGACGACAGTAACATGCGCACCATGATTGTTTTGTAGTGTCTCTCGCTAGAGCTGCACATGAAAACAAAATACCCTCTATAGCGCAAACTTCAAACTATATTGTCGTGAAATTTCAACATTCCAGCTGCAATACCAGCGGAGAAAAAATTATTGTGCGTTACTTTCCAATCTGCCCTCGTAGATCTACCACTGTACGCATGTGTCTAAACCTTCCTTTTTCAGTTTTAATTCATCCCTAGATTTTCCTTTCCTATTATATCTATTGATACCAGCCATTTCTTTCATGTACTCGTGTGCTGCACTTTACAATATATAATCTTTTTAGTCATAAGATAGTGTGTGCAATGCTGCCAGGCACTTGGCTTTGAATATCCATAGATGGCCGCTAAAATTTCCGTACGTTTGGTACAAAAATCCGGAGACTCGCTAACTGAAAGACTGAAACAATAATTATTGAAGAGAGAGTCAAAATTAAGAATACTTTTTATTTAGGTCTTTAAAATTACAAAAATATATTCTACACTGAAAGTAAGAAATATCTCTGAACATGTTATACATCGTCACTTTCATCACTGCTGCTGTTATGCCTGGCAGATTTTTTTATTTTTCCTAGTGACCATACATTTTCTTTGTTGACATTAAATTTAGCATATCTTCTGTAACAGGGAATGTTAAAAACTGAGACCCCTTTGATTCTCGGATATTCGCTTAGGCCTCTCGGATATGAAGCCACTGCTTTGTAAGCCGTGCCAAGGACCATGTACACAGAGTGCGTCGATAGTTTTGTATTATGGACTTTTAAGATCTATAAAGTCTGTAACCAAACAAAATATGAGCTTCATTTTAATCGTTGGTTCACACGAGCAGTTGCAAGGAAACGATTTACAGTTATTGACAATTCTGTAACGTATTAACACTATACCCTCAAAGTTTAACAAAACACCAATACGAGGAAATATCAAAAAATGATAAAAAGCATCAAAAATCTGTAGACATTTAAAAAAAATTCTAACTCTTCATAAAAATCCGTAGATCTACGGATTTATACGTAGAAATGGCAGCACTGTGTGTGCAGTACAAGGAATAAACATTCCACTTCCCCAAATTTGCATTAAAATTAGGAAATACCAGTTGGCTTCTTGATGATTCTTAGTTCATTTTGAATAGTTTTAGCAACATTTTAGCACTGGTCACTTCCAGCTGCCAGAGATGGTCCTAGTCGTGGATAATATTAAATGTGTTTTCTATCTTCATGAAATCTTAATAAAAACACTCAAAATGAGCAATGTCAACACTCTCAATCTTACTTTAAATGAGTCTTTAGTAAATTCATTTGTTTATCCATATATGCCTCTAGTTATTGCATAAAAACAAAATCAATCACTTTTCCAATTGGCCTTTTTTGTCCATTTATTGAGAAATATCTTGTACATAACCCACTGAGATCAACACGAACACCCTCTTTAGCAAACATGTTGCTGACTTGTAAAACACTTTTCCTCACAGATTTTGCTACTGTAGTTGGCTGTACAGCTCTCCACCATCTACCATGCCACAGAAATCAAATTAATGGGTCTGTGATTCTCAGCCCTATTTATCTCCTTCATGAACAGGTATTACTATGGCACATTTTCTGTTCTCTGTAATATAGTATGTCTCAAGACCCAACCTGAATAACAGCTACACGAGGTGCAATGTTACTCTCATATATTGTTAATACATTAGTGTAGCTGCAATGCCAGATAAAAGGCAATTGTCTGTTGAAGTAACTGCACAAAAAAAATTGAGATTTTATTATACAGGAAGGTCTTTTTATATGAAAACTTTGTTATTTCAAAGCTAAAATAATTTCCATTAATATTACTCCAAGAATCTAACCAGAGAAAGAATACTCAAGTCACAAAATATAACCAATAAAAAAAAAAAATAAAAAAAAAATAAAAAAAAATTAGTGATAGATCTACGAATTTTTTGAGGCCAGGTCAAAATCTTGAGATTGTTGCTTTTTTTTTTAGCTTTCAGAGTTCTTTCATAATTTCTTGAGAATTTATTTCATTTTAAGTTTCCTCATTTATACTTATAGGAAGACTCCTCTAATTTAGTCCCTCCCATCACAGGATGATAGTCCCTATTGATCTCATTAAACCAGTTATTTATCGTTTGATATTTAACAAGGTACACAATAGGTTAGGACAAATGTATATATAACAAGCTTGTACAATTTCATATCTCTAGATTTAATGTTTTAATCCAGTCAACTGCAATGATCGACTCATCATGTATTTCCGCTATTGTTCCCTTGTAGGCCCGAAGAGGACAGTCAGAAACGATGTGATTGATTGTCTGTAAGGTGGCTCCACATTCACAATTAAACCAGTCACTTTGCCATTTTAAAAACATCAGTGACTTCAATTCCATTCTTATCTACAATTGGCTGCATACCTTCTCTTCCCCTCAGTTTTCTAAGAAAACCACAGAAATTTCTAGATGCATCCTTCATTGGTCCCACTGCACCAATAATATTCTTCATAAACCCATCCTTTGCTCTTTTAATTGCTTGTTTAGTTGTTTTAAGTATTCCCTACTTACTGCCTTTCAGTATCTTAATTCTGTTGTACTCCCATCTCACTAAACTCTTTAACCTTCTCACCTTCCTGTAGTAATATGTAGGTTCTATACTTATCTTTGTTTTCTGCCCTGGAATAAACATTTCCTCCACCTTTTTTATTACTTCTTTGAACTCTCCCCACTTTACCTCCACTGTAATTGTGCCATGCTTCCATTTGATGAACCTTTTTCTAAAATATCTTTTCAATTCTAAAGCCTGTACCTTCTTATAATTATACCTCTTCCCCTTCTATTTTGGCCACTGATTTACTGAATCCTCTAATATCAATCAGTACTGCATTGTGATCACTTATTCCTTCAGTTATCTGACAGCCCACAAAATTTATCAGGATTCATTAGAAAGATATCCAACATGTTTGGTCCCTTTGTGTTCTGCTCTGCCATTTGTGTAAAACCTCCTTGGTATTTGCAAATCTCTGTTGCCTTATGTTGTTAATATCATTTCCTACCCATTTAACACCTGGTAATTTTAAATCCCCTCCAATAATGACAATTCTACGCTCACCTCTGAACTATGAACATGAATTTAGTTTCTTTCCGGGAACCTCACCATCGTTCATTCTTCCAGGATGGTAAGCAGCCAACACCATGATTTTTTTTCTTTTTTATTACCCCAAAAATCTACCTCTAGTAACTTATGGTCATGACCAACGAACACAAGAGAACTATAGTAATCTTTGCTAACCAATCTGAATGCCTCCCTTCCTATCTCTGTGGTACACTCTGTAACCATCAGGGAAAATCTCCTTGTCTAATCCTTGTTTTCTTACCATTTGTAGTTCATGTACCTCTATTAAGTTTGCAAATTCTATCACTTTGATCATTATACTTCTACAGATCACCAATTAAACTCTTATTTTTGGCTTTGTGATATTTTCAGCATTAATCTTTATCTTTCCAGTTGTACCCTCATCTGTTATTATTTCAACAGCTTCACCTATTTCTTTAACATTTGCATTTTTTCCCCATAGTGCAACTACAATCAGTATCCCTTTGATCACTTATTTTTATCCTCTCACCAGCAGCCCCTAATCTAAAAAAAAAAAAAAAAAAAAAAAAAAAAGTGCAGTACTGACCCCATTATAACTGACACTTGCACTAAGATTGTATAAAACAGTCTCACCACAGCAATTGCTTAATATCTCAGTCTTTTCTTTACCATATCATCTGAAATGTCTCAGTCTTTATGAACCAATATCTGAATGCCCCCCAATCCTCTTAGTTTCTCAACATAGCCACAGACATTTATAGTTGCATCATACACTGTTCCCTGTCTATGGAAATTTTCTTCATAAATCCACCCACATGTTGCCTCTTTGCTGCCATTAATTTTACTGTTTAACCATTTTATTTGTTCCATATTACTTATTGTTTATTTTTTTGATTCAGATTTCCTTTACCATACTACATTTGCTTAGTCCAATAGGCGCCATACTCTTCTGACCTTGCTGAATTTTGCTCTTACCCCACCCAATCTGATATAAGTATAAAGAAAATATGCAGTAAACGATGACACAGTTCTGCCCTGTTCCTTAAAGAGACCTCCCAACAATGAAAGTATTGATGCAGTGCCAAGAGGGGTAGTCTGAAGAATGCTATCGTACAAATTTTGTGTGGCGGACTGAAGGAAGGGATATAGAAGGTAATATAAAACTGATGGGAATAAAAAGAAAAACCATCATCTAAGATAAGTGGTGGTTCATTTCTCTATCCTAATTTGTAATTCCTTTTCACTACTTAGTGCTTTTATTTCATTGTTTACCAAAAAATATAATGAGGTATATTTAGTGCCTAAATTTAATATTACCTTCCTTCATTTCATATGAATGCATTCCTCATAATGGAGAACACAGCAGCAGCATGGGAAGGTTGCTATTATAGTTACAGATTCAGTGGTAGCCAGGAAATCTGGGAGCTTCCACAAGCTATGTGGCTCAATTTTGGCTTCTCTTGAATACTGCTCCCCACCACATAACCTGAAGTGGCTTTGGTCTCAAACCCCTCAGTGTGTGGCACAGCTTTTTCCTTATTAATTCCAGAAGACTTTTTTACTGTTTTCTCATGACAGACTACCAATAAATTATCGAGTGTATATTGAACACAATTGATATTTGTGTATTTATATGTGTACATATGTACTTTTTTGTAATTATAAATATTTTGAATGATATGCTGACACTAGCCACTCCTGCAAATGATGAATTATTGCAAAAAAAGTATTTCTTAGGTACAGTCAGGGATCCATTTCTTCTTGAGGTGTTACTAAACACATTCTCCTCATCTCATTAGTCACTGTTCATTAATTGAACAAACTATAGCCACTGTAAAAAAATTAAAAATAATTAATTTTTTTATTTTGCTGCAGTTCTGTCATCTTTCTTTCTACATTACCACGGAATGATTTTTTGATATGCTTAAAAGTTTTATATAAGTCATTGGACAATGAAAACTTGTTAGAATAACATTTTTGAAAAGCCCCATTAAGTTTATTTTACAGCACCACTTACCACCATAGTTTGAACTTGAAATTTACTTGACAGAATAAAATTAATTTATTAACACGTAGTGTGGTCACACATGAATGATCCTAATAAAAACAGCCTTATTTCAAACCATCAACACAATATGAATTGTCATTGCTTTGAAAAATTCTGGACAAAATCTGCAAGTGAATTTGAGTTTAGGTATGGCATGTCCAATGTTTTTGAATCTTAATGCAGTCGTGTCAGTTAGTTCAAATCCGCCAGCCGCATGTAACCCAAAGCTATGACTTTAAGTCAAACGCATGCGCAGCACTGTTAGTATATCTTCTTTTGGTCCCTATCCTTTCCGGATGTCGGTAACCATCTTGACTGTCTTGTCTGTTATTTGATGCTCAGATTAGCTCTGAAGTTGTCTTGGAGGTCCATTTTCTCAGATTTCTTAGCCAGGAAGATCTTCTGCCGCACTTCTCTTTCCTGGTATTTTTCCCTGGAGAACAGACTGCAGGAGTTCCTAACGGCAATTGTTGCTCACGACATGGACAAGGTACTGCAGCTTCCGTGTTTTTATGGTGGTCAATATTCTCATATTCTTTTTCATTTTTCGGAGCACTTCAGTATTTGTGGTCCATGTTGGTCTGGCATTAATTTGTTGTAACACTCTCTGAAATTGGGGCAAAATTAGTGACACTCTCAGCAATCTGTTTGCATATTACGAGTCCTACGCTAAACTGAAACTGACCATTGAACGTACCCGAATAGTACACTCATTATTACTGATGTCACAAAAACCTGAACCTGGCCATCGCATTCCACTTACTCCTAAGATCTTTATCTCTATTTCCTGAATTGCACTGTTAATTTTTCCAGCCTGTGCCATGGTTATTTTATTCCAAGTGCTTATGCTTATACTAGCATTCATTGAAAATTTCCTGATCGCATTGTTGTCCAATACTCCCCCCCAGATCCAAACGGGGACTTGAAACTCCGGAACTATTAGTTTGTAGGATATTTAAATCACATACAGAGGTAGTTACAATGATTGAAATAAATATCCACATGCTGTTAAAAGCTACGTGACTCAGGCTTGGAAACCCCTTCCCCATGTCGTGCAGTACAGCTTTCTACCCAACCCAACCCAAACCACATAGTTTATGGACACTCCCTAATAATCAGTTCTCAGCAACAATGGAATGGAAAAAGGTTGTCCACATAGCTTGGTCATGTGTTTCTATTTTCTTGAAGTAGGGCATAGCTCAAAATAGTGTGTTTGTGGGATGTTTTTTTATTGCTGCTGCCCTCTCTTCAGCTTTGGTGGGTGATGGGTATATTCTGCCTCTCCTTTCCAATAAATAATCAGTTTTACTGTTTTAATTTATTCTAGACAAGAGTGTATTGATGTATAAATGTCACTGAAGCTATAACTGCTTTGTGAAGGAAAATAAATTTATATTTCTGAAAGCGGTAATCTTTTGGTCTTACCTGGCAGTTTGTCTACTCGTGACATTTTTGTAAACACAGCATCTTGGGCAATAATTGTTTTGGACTTTAACATCACATTAAAATCTGCAGTATGAAAACCTCATCTGATTAGATCTTGCTGTGTCTGCCTCAACTTCAATAAACTTCATTTAAGCTCTATTTGATACAATTTTTGTCTCACAGCTTTGCTCGAACTTAACAAATATGTGCGAAAATTGGCATAAGTACATTTCACAAGGAGAAGAACTGATTTAGTATTGTTGCTTACAGGCAATCTATTGTGGCAATATTTATGAATGACCATTCAACTTTCATGAAACAAAACAATGTCTACTCAAAGCCATGGTTTACTGTTAGCAGGTTTTTTTTTCCCTGTTAAGTTTAATATTTACCTAATTTTGTTACATATAGGATGCAGCAGAGATAACTGTACTAGCAGAGTGAGGCTTAGTAAAACTATGCCAAGGCAAACATTAAAAAAAATGACCACAATTTGGAGAGGCGTGTTAGTTGATGAGACTTATTTAAAAATGCCTGTTCTGTCATTGTCAAACGACAACAGTTTTGTACACTTTTTAAACTAGGAAGAAATACTGAAAAGGAAGATCATATTGCTATGAATGTCAATTTTTAAAGCTATGAATTAAGTTTTGAAGGAGAAACAGGTTGGATGATCTCCCAGCATTTTAACATCTGAAAACACTGTGTTATGTCCTACTGGCATGCCCAGAGAATTTTACGCTAGATACGAAATAATGATTGAACAGCAGCTAAATGAACGTTGTTGGATTAATTGTATTGCATCCTGCTAGGATATTCTTGCCCTTGTTCCAATAAACTCTGTTGTCCTGTCTAGTGACAAAACTTATTTTCACTTGTTGGGTTACTAACATATTCCACAAAGAAAGCACATGGAAAATAAACCTAGATATTCCATGATCATCATCTAACTGTGAATGGGTCAATGTTCGGTGCACTGTTGGATATTCTGATGTGATAGGGCTGCACTGAATTACTGAAGAAGAAATACAAGTGCAACTTGTGAGTATTATGCTGATATGTAGCTGTTTGCAATCAAAATGTTATAAACTGAGATATTAAGATTTGTGTCTCCACAAATATCTTGAGAATTGTTTTCTGGCTCTTAATCTTATAAGAAGGTGACATTCCATTGCCTCAACATTCATCTCACCTAGCAGTGAGTGAAATAGTTCTCAATAGCATACTAGCAATTGATATTCAATCATACGCCAAAAACAACAAATCAATATAAAGTTGCTATTACACAAGACTTTAATGTGATATCACTAGAAATGACAGGGCATTAATGCAGATCTTCAGAATGAGGCTACAAACTTTTGTATATGATGAAGGTCGGCTTATCTATACCACAATTTTGAAGATAATAAATGTTTGATTAGAAAGATGACAGCATTTTTCTTTCACATTATAATTTTCTTCTTCTTCTATGGTGTATTCTAAATTTATTTCTGAAAACTAAGAAATATTTCTGCTGTGATCCATACATTCAACTTAAGAAACTCATATTTCTAGCATATCTTGAAAGAAAGGCTATTATTAGAAACTAAAAATTAGAAATTACAATTAATCTTGAAAGTTATGTCTTAATAATGCATCCTGTGTTCTTTGTAGTATACATAACTTCTTTACCAATAACATTCATGAAACAGTATAAATGTTAACAACTGTACCAGAAGACTAAAACGTTTACAATGGTCTTCATTAAGTTTATACAGCTATGGGTATTCACTTTTTTTACTAGAACTGTTAACAAAATTTAGGTAAGAATAGAAATGCTGTGGAGATTACACAGTGTCAAAATTAAAGTTGATTTGTTTTATTATTCATCATCTGAATGTTTCAACTTTCATAGGTCTGGCACATATGCTTCCTGAGGATGTGTTTATTTCGAAAACAAAGTTGCAACTAATACTGATTAGTTACATCTTTTATAGCTTTGATGGGAGTGGATGTGTTGAAATCTGTCTGTGCAATGTGTTACTTGTGATCTAGGTGTAATTTTGTTTGCAAAATGTATTGTTAATAAGGCAGAGATTGGAGATTGTACAAGCATTCGTCTAGGTGACGGCAGAAAACAGCTATCAGGAGAACAGGTACACGGGAACAGGATTTGAACCTGGCCCATTGTACTTCACCAATCCAGTATAGTGGTGCTTTAGTTCATGCAGCCAAAATGGCGGGTTGTTTCCTAATTATTTATATATAAAAAAAAGGCTGGTGGTGAAAATGCCCCCCCATGTCATATGGTCACAAACGATATTACTGCAATATACATCAATTCAAATATTTAGAGCAGATAACAGAGTTCACAGAATGTATTCAGCAAAATATGATCCTACTGTATTAAGCCTTAGGGACCCATATTTACCAAAACTTATTTGTCACTGAAAACATAGGCATTGTTACTTTTAAAGACATCATGCCCATACAGAGATATTATTGGCTTTATTAATAATAAGCCTGAACTGTTGTACAATATTGTAAAATCCAAAAGGAACATATCTGAACCCCCTAAGGCCCTGGAAAAAGAAGAAGTAACAATTATCTGGAAAGGAGATGAAGTAAGCAAAGAGGTGAGGAAATATTTTGACCATCTGTACAATGGGAATGGAACGACAAGCAAACAAAAGAACAGTTCAGGAACAGAAAATCAAGGTGAAAGTTTAGAATCCCCTCTGACATGGTCAGAAGTAAAAAAAACACCTAAAAAGCATGGTTAAAGGCAAATCACCAAGCCTGGATGAAGTAAATGCAGATATGAACAAAGCAGCAGGAATCTATGGGCTTCAGTGGTTATATAGTGTAATGAACACCATGCAGAAAGAAGAAAATGTCCCCTCTGATTGGACAAAGGGAATCATAATGCCAATATTTAAAAAGGTAGCTGAAGAAAGTATAAGAATTACAGAGGAATAACTGTTCTATCCCATGGCCTCAAGGTCATGGACAAAAATTATAGAAAATAGGCTGATTAAAGTCACTGAACCATAGCTTGAAATGCAGAATGGACTTAGACCTAACAGATCAACAACTAATCTCATTTTCACTGCTTGGATGATCATGGAAGAACTTTGGGAGATAGGAAGAGATGTCATCTTTATTATCTTAGATACTGAAAAGTCCTATGACAGCATACCTAGAGATAAACTTTGGGAATGTTTTTCCAAATGAAAGGTACCAACAAACGTGATCACCAAAGTTAGAATGCTTTATGACAACTGCCAAAAACTGCATCCAAATTGGAGATTGCTATTCAGGCAGATTTGTGACTACCAAAGGCGTTCAGCAAGGTAGTACATTATCCTCACTCTTGTTCATCATTGTAATGGATGAAATTATGAAGAGAGTAAAACAGCAACTTGATCCTGATGACTTTAAATCATTTGCATTTGCAGATGATGTTGAGATTTGGGGATATACAGAAGTAGTACAATAGCAAATGAACATCTGAAATAAGCATTTTAAGGAATTTGGCCTTAAAATAAGCCACACAAAAACAGTGGTAATGGCGTCAGCAGACAGAATAAGAAGCTTGTTTTTATCTGGAGGGTGAAAAATTTAATCAGGTTGATAATTTTCAGTACCTTGGCAGTAAAGTTACACCTGACAGTGGATGACAGAACGAAATTCCAATTAAATGTCACTGTATAATTCATAGTTTTTACCCATTACAACGCACAGTCTGAAAGTATGTACCACCACCAGAAGAGATGAAAAGACTCCAGGCAGCCGAGATGAAGTTCATGTGATCAACAGTACAGAAAACCAGAAGAGACAAGACCTGGAATGAAGTGATCCATAAACAGATCCCAGTCAATGAAACCCTTCGTGAAAAAATTACCAGAGAAAGATTGCGATATCTGGGACATGTCAAGCGGATGGACCCAACGAGAACAGTGGGGATATGGCTGGAAAAAGAACTGAAGGGTAAAACACGAGGAGGCCGGCCCAAAAGGAGATGCATTGATCTTGTGAAACTGGACCTATAGGAGAAAGGTGCATCATAGTCTAGAATCCAAGAAAAGGAAACATACTTGGACAGACGAAGGTGGCGAGCACCTTTACACTGCACCTGGGATATTGGAGATGGATGAAGATGAATAAGTCTGAACTTAGGATTAGCCAACTAATTTCCTTTTATGTTCATGTCCACTTATGTGGAGAAGCTACTGTTTTGATGTTTTACCCTTTTCCTAAAGAGAATTACCTAATGATCTCATCAAACCAGTAAACCTAACTTTTCAAATCTTTGGCATCCTCTTCGTCAACTTTATTCAGAAATGTCTGCTGACCCCTTTTCCACCGAATTTCCTAATACAACCATAAAAACTTCTCATTGCCTCATTTAGTTTTTACTTCTTAGCCATAAAATTCTTTATTAAAATGCCCTTATCTTTCCACTTTAAAGAGGAAGACACCCAAACAAGTTCGCCCTTTGTGAATAGCCTCCCTCACTTAGGTGTTTACAAGTACGGTATCTTCTTTCTCGTATTATCAAACCTTTGCAATAGAAATCATTTTACTAGACACTGTAGTAAAGACTATTTTTTCTTAAGTTATCTGAAAGACCAAGGAAAAAAAACTGTTTATTCTGTTAGCAAACTTATTCTTAATTTAAATAAAACCAAAAACAAAACAAATTGTATTAGTAATTTACTACTTCTATAAAGTAGTGCACACACTATAACATAAAACACTGTAGATCAGAAGTTTGTATTTTCAGAATTAGTAAAATTTTAAAAGAATGTAGGAAAGCATAAAAACCCAGTGACACTGGGTTTGTATAAAAAGTTACCACACGTAAATGATAAAATGTAAGTAGTGACATTAAGCACAGGAGTAGAATGCTTTAAAATGCCTGGGCAATACAGGCAGCATTAGGAGTTCAAATGGTTAATTTTATTTCATTCCCAGTCCACATCTATTATGGCCACTCCATTCCGTTGACTAAACACTCATTTTTTCTCTCCAACCATGATAAGCAGCCAGCACTATTTTTTTTTATTGGTAATATGTGAGAAATCTAACCCTAGTAACTCGCAGCAATAGTCTTGAATAAAAGGAAACTGTAGCACTTATAACTAGCCAACATAAATATCCATCTACCAACCAATTCTATTTTCTGCTCTAAATTCCACAATAGCTGGAGAAAACCTCACCGCCCTGTCCTTCTTTTAACAAAGAGTCTACACCTATAACTAAGGGAGCGTGCACAAACTATGTGGCTCGGTCCAGGGGGGGGGGGGGGGTTGGCTGGAAGGCTACGCTGAGCTCTGTGGGGGGAGGGGAGGGGGGTCGCGAGCCAGGCCAAGTAGCTTCCCTTTCATAACATTTCTCATAGTTAAAATGAGGTACAGAACACACAACAGCATGTGAATATTTATTTCCATCAGTCAATTATCTACGTACGTAATTTACAATAGTCTGACCTGAGAAAAAAGAACAAAATGTCTTCTGAAATCAAAAGGGGAAAAAAGCTACGTACTACGTGGGGGGTGGGTGTACACAGGGGGTCAAAATGGAGCTACATGGTTTATGCACGCTCCCTAACTGTGATTTGTCTCTCTCCACTGAACAACAGTTTAACTTCATTACTCTCCCAAATTATAAATTAGTAGTAGCCTGATATATCGCACTGGTATATTTTCATAGTTACCCTTCACCATATTTCCAGCAATTAGGAGCAATGAATCATGATTTACCCGATCGTTGATACAAATTCCCAGTAACAATATTCACATTTAGTGGTTAAAAGGTGGACTGAATTGTTCACAGGCCTAACCACAAAAAGCGATTATCGTATATTTTAATCATATAGTTCGAAAAGTAGTAAGAAATTTGTATTTATTTGTAGAGAGTAGTCTAAATACTCCCAAGAGGACACTGAAATAATCTAAGTAACACCTTAACCAAACTGAACTATTGTAACAATCCAAGGAAACCAAAGAAAGAAGAAAACAAGGAATTATTTTTATTTTAAAAAGTATCTTATTGGCTTACATCATAATGGAACTGAATGCTTTTTCTTTGCTACATTTAACAATTATATTTATCCAGTACAACAGTTATCTCGAATAAAAATGTTATTAACACTTTTTTATATTCTTCTTAGTTTAATGATCTAAATAAAAATAAACTAGTAACATAACAATATACTAGCTGAGTTCAAAGCATGAGTACTCTTGTACTTTTTTTCAAACGATTTCAGTAATTGTGGGCCAACATGCTCTCACAGCAGTAGGTTATGAAGAATTAAAAAAATACAGTGAAACAATCAGCTCTTTTCTTACCTGGAAACCCTGATGTAGGTTGTCCTGGAACTGAGTACTGAGGCCGGAAATTGGCGAAGTTAGCAGCTGAAAAAGCAGCTGGCAGCTGTGCAGCCTGGAAAGCACCCGGAAACTGCGAGCTCAGGAGCGCTGTAACGCATTGCCACATATCTAAACTGGTTGTTGCAGAAACCCAATGCGCCACTGGCCTGAACTGGAGAGCGAGAAAACTGACAGGCCAGGGCTTGTCATATCTAGGTAGTTCAGTAATCGTGCAATATGGTCAATGAGTCGAGAAGAATACAAAACAGTGACAAATGACTGAAAAAATCGAGATGATTATATTAGAAGTGAAAGCACTTATAACATAGCAAACGTAGATCAAAGCTGGCTAAATGTAAGTTCCACAATAATAAACTGAGCACTGTATCTTGTACATGCCTTATTTTAAAATAGTAACACTGTGCAATATGCAGTTAGTAAATAACTTCATATTTCATTCTGAAGTACATTAATTTACTTTTTGCTATCGATGAAAGCATGATTTTAAGGTATCAGTGAACGCATATTCAATGCAGTGTATTTAATTGCACATTTTGCAGTATAATACTGTATGTAGCATTCAAAACCCTTAGCACAGATATTAGTAGGATTTTGCTATGTGTTCATTGCAGAAAAAGGTGCTGCTAAGCAAATATAAATAAGTAACGAGATAGGAACCTTCACTTTGCAGCCATTATCACCCCAACCCATTTCTTGTTAAAAAGTTTTTGCCAATCTTTGTATTTTTCAGTCATTTCATACAATAGAGCAATTCCCTGCAATCCCATCTTGAGATGAGATAACTTCACCCCATGATCCTTTCTACCGCTTCCCGAACTTCCTTCAGTGGGCTTCAAACCTCATTTAACTCCCAACTAATTTAACTAATCAGACTGCAAAGTTTTGTGACAATATGTCAAATAATATAACGACAGTAAATTTGTGAAATCGCTTCAATCCATTATAGTACCACTACACTAATTGTTATTCAAGTTTATTTATTTTGTATTCTATATTGCAATGCAGTACCATGATTCTTTCCCTTGCAATGACTTAAGAATTGCAAAATGCACCTAGCTACCACCACCTTCAAATCACCCACGATTGCAGAGACCTTGCCGAACGTAGGAAATGTCCAGCTTCATACATAGATATTACCACCAGTGAATTAGCTGAAATTCCTCTGAATAGTGCGCCACTTGCTTCCATTTTCTGTTCCCCTTTTCCTTTGCACACCTCCACTGAATTAGCCTGATTTCTCCAATGTATTTGTATGTATTTTATATCCAACATTAACGGGACAAATGTACCAACAACACAAACAGCAGCAGCTCACCTGCAGCACCCTGCTGGGAAGTGGTTGCAGTAGTGGCAGTTGAACCAGAGGTTGTTGTCGCAGCCAGTCGAGACAATATCGATCGTTCCGACATTTGCAACCGCTGGGCTACTGGGGGTATTCTAGCCAGTGTAGCTGGAAGCCTGCTCACGTCTGACTTCATGTCAGAGAGAAGCTCCTCCAATTGATTAAGGACCTGAAATAAAACAAATTTGGTTCTACTTTCATACCAGTAATTTACCGTGTGTGTGTGTGTGTGTGTGGAACAAATGGATGAGAATATACCTTATGCAGTACTGCATTAGCTGGCTTGTTACCAGCTAGACTCTCTTTGGAAAGATGTTGGTGTGACTCTGCAAGGCACTCAACCTCTGCAAAGCGGGCATTGAGGGACATTGCTGGATGATTTGGATCTTGAGTCAAATTCAGGTAGGCTGCTCTCCGCAACTGCTCCTCAATCACAAGAGCTTGTTCCAATAGCTAAGTAGTAAAACAAAGATCACCATAAGCGAGTTAAAATAAATATTTTGGATACAATATGAAGTAAACAGTAATTAGAATTCTTTTTTCCATTTTAAAGTTAGCTCATACAAATAGTACACAGCAATGGATAGATAAATGTTAATGCAAACAACACACAATTCTGTTTTAACAGTCCTGTTTGCTGGCTTCCAGAAGAATAAGAGAAGTCTTCTGAAGAAAACGCTTTCAAAATAAGGTATGCACTCACTTCATAAGTTTTCTAAGATGTCAAATCTCCAAAATTATCAATTAAATCGAAAATTGTTTTTATTGATTCTGGAAATCTCTTTATGAATTAACAAACATCCAGCTATTTCAAACAGTTTATATGTATATACTGGAAAATGTCAATAAAACTATGCATATAATGAGTAGGAAAATGTTTCAAGGCCAATGAAAATAATGAAGTATAGGGAAACAAGAATCAACACTTATCACATATGATTCCAGCTGGGAATGACGAACACAAAAAAGACAAACAGAAATAAAGCAATATAGCAATATTTCGGTGGTGTTAAACTTATTCTTGTAAGTAGGTGAGTGAGACACTTGGCGGAGTCAGATGAGGACTCACCGACATCCACGTGGTCCATCGTGTTTGTTGTTCCCAGCTGCTGTCATCTGTGGTAAGTGTTGGGTCTTATTTACCTATCCTTCCTTAGGAAGTGATAGCGAAAATGCTATTAGGCAATGGTAATAAGGGAAAGAAAGTAGGTCTTGATATGTACACATCTGATCCCGTTGTCATATGTCTCATCTCTAACATCACTGGTTTTTACCAAAATATTGTACAGTGATGTTTGTGTTTGCTGTGGCTCTGCTGCCTTTATATGTGGTGGTTCATTTTCCCTAGCCTTCTTTACTAAACTATAATGTACTTAATAATTAGTAATACTATGAAAATGGAATTAGTTTTAATACTAGAAATATTCATGCATCAATTATAAATTCATAGGAAGTAGCCGATTACCTTAAATCTCCTTGCCAAAAATTTATTCTTAATTTCAAGGAAATTCCCTTTGCCGACATCCATTTTGAATGGCTCATTAATAATTGCAAAACGTATATCATTTTGAATGTCTTGCCATCTGCCGTAGCCATGAGTTACTATTCCAGCAAGCAGCCAGTAGTCATGCCTATGGCAGAAGAATATTTTGGTTTACTAACAATTGTCACATTATCAGATTCTGTTTAATATTGCCTATAAAATTTTTGACCAATAAGCACACCATTCACAATAATAGTTACAAGACTCTTATCCTTTAATGCTATTTTCAAGTTGATAGAGCAAACTATGATAGAAAAAATAGAAAATATTAAATGCTATGAATGACAATTTCATATTATAAATGTATAAGCAAAAGTGATAATCACTACGAACATGGGTCTGGAAAACAAAATGGTGCACCTATGTTTAGCAAAGCAAACACGAAAACTAGATGCAAACAAAAGCCCAAAAACTGACACAGCAAATTCATACTATTTTCAGAGTTCTTCACCATATTGATTAGTGATTTACTATCATCCGTTCCAAGTTCTCATTTCAGTATCATAATTTAACAGGGTATTAATGCTACGGGAGTTGTCATTTGTTCCACCATATCACGAAGCAAAATATCCATCTAAAAGTGTTTCTTCTTACTATTCAATAAATAAAATCAAGCAGTAAATGAGACATAAATTAACAATAAAGTGCTTAATCATACCAGTTTATCTTAACAATAAGAGACTGCTCAGTCAAAGTTATCAAGTGATTCGATTAAAAAAATCAATGACTACAGTAATTAACTCCCCATGATACATAATAGGATTATTTGCAAATACAAAATCAGTTTAACAGATATGTTCAACTCACCTACGATGCCATATTTCATACTCTCGTCCAGGCACTGCAGCCTTTTCTTCATTAAGCCACAATGTATGCAGCTCTGTGAAACCACCATCAGCAATGTTGAACATAAATTTCCGTTTCGGTTTGTCAGGACCAGTAAGTTCTTCTACTAACTTCATGTCTTCAACTATTTTCATACTTTCTTCTTTCCTTACTTCTTCCTTAATCAGTGGATCTTTTTTCTCCTTAAAAAAAAAAAAAAAAAAAAAAAAAAAAAAAAGAAGTGACAAAATGGTAACCACATGTAATATACAAGTACCATATGAACTTTAGTGTGAATCCAAACCATTAAGAAACTAGTGCTTTCTGAGAAACTCAAGCATCAATGCAGTGAATTTAATTTTTTGTAATAAAGATGGATGTAAAAAGAATATAACAATAAAATTTCGATTGGTACAATATTTTGACTGACTTGCTGAACTTGTAAGAGTAAAGTAAGACAGGCAGCAAATTGTAAACTTATACCAGTAGCTTGTACCACACAAATGAAAAATTATATTTAAATGGTGAAAGAGGGTTTAAGAACGGCCAAGGAAGGGATGAACTAAATAGGAAAAATTTATATAAGCAAAAGAAAACTAAACTATACCAACAACTGGAGAGCATTGTAACATCCATGAGAAAAGGAGATTAATGTTCTATGGTCACATAGTTCGGATGGACAATCATAGACACACCTCCAAAATCTAGCACCATCTCTAGAGGGAAAGTGACTAACGCAAAATGGAGAAGGCTAGTCAGAAAAGGTCTCGAGCAGCTGGGAGAAGACCTCAATAACATTTACAACAGGGATAAGTACAGAACGTTGATTGAAGCCTCAAATTCTCTCCAGACACTAAAAGCCAAAACATTGTACCCTGGATATGGCATGAAATGGACCCAAGAAAGAAAAGACAACCACAGTGCAAGGATGAAAGAATATTGGCCCAAAAGTAAGCTCACCAGAGTCAAGAACCATGTGGTCCATAGAGGCCAAAACGAAAAAGGAGAAAAGAAAACTAATGATTAAAAATGGAAACCTGAATAATGAACAAATAATAAAGTGCAAGTAATTGGTTACCACTGAGAAAGAATATTAGTGAAGAACAAAGACATTCATATTGTCATGTGGCATTATTAACTGTTCAATTACTGCAATTCTGCTACTTGTACTAGAACCCAAGAACTGTTATAAATCAAATACAAAGCAAAAATTCACATGCTCAGTTAAGAAAAATGCACCAACTTCATTTCATCTTTTATAATTTTATCTTTTTGCCATCTACGAACTTTCTGAATTATAAAATTTTAAATCTTCTGTTTACAGAAAAAAAACGGGCTTTAGTGTTCAGAATATTAATATAAGAATGTTTTAATCGAACTGTATCTATAATAACATGGTAGAAGAAAAAAAAAGGTGCATTACAAACACAACTGCCTTTCAATCCTTGGCCAATTTAAATTTATAGATTTGTTTGGTGTAAATGTATTATATAGTTGAATGTGACACTTGCAAGGAAACCACCTGGTATCTTTTCTTTGCATCAACAAATTACACTAATACAATTTGAACAGGCAAAGTGCCATCAGTATCATTTGACTATATCAGCAGTTGACAGAGAACTAAGTTTTTAAAAAATATTACATCCGTTCTCTTTTTTTCTCTCTCTTTACATCTCAGTAACAACAAGGTCACTGTAGCCAGAAGATGACAGAGAAGAGATAGAAAGGAAATCATCAACTCCTTTTATGAAGAAACCATCCTGCATTTACAAGTAGTGGCTTTAAGAAACAATGGAAAACAGAAATCTGGATAGCTGGAACGAGGATTTTTCCTGCATTTTCTCAAATGGCAGGACTGGATATTGCCAGTCTCACATCAAGTTCAGTATCTCTACACTGGAGGTCACAATATAGCTTGCATGTTAACAGTTTAATGCACTAGAATTGTCTAATTATTTCCTGTCAGTAAAACCTCCGTTACTGGTGACTAGAGATATGTATTAATTGAAATACATGTATTTGAAATACTTTAATAAAAAAACATTTTGTAATTTATTTGAAATACTTTTCAAACATATTTTCTATTTGGAAAAATGCAAATTATTTTTCTTTGTTTATTCCTATACTTTTTTGTATTTCATATTGACGGTATATATAATGAATTTATTAACTCATTCAAACTATTGACAACATTACTCAACAAAAGTAAAAAAAACCAACTTGGATTGATACACAAATAAGCATTTTACAATAATGACACGTCTAACGACACTGCCGCTAACTTGCACGTAGTAATTGTTTTGTTTTTCATTTTTTATGCCAGTTTTGTTTGCTTGACAAACAAAAGTTATTAAAATGAAGGTAAAAACATACAAAATAAGGTTTTGTTTACTACTGCTTATCACACAAAACACATCAACTAAAAATTAAATTGCTACTTTATTCACCTTTGTTGTACGAAGTTAGGTTGATTATTACCGATTTGTCATATTACAATTTGTAAAATGTATATTAAAGGTTTTCATTGCCAAAACAATATTACAATTTCCTTTTTCAGGGGTAGCCGCAAAAAAATTCAGTTTATATTAAAGCATTGTTTCAAAGATATATATAAAAAAAATGCCGCTTTGCAAGATATGCCCCAAAACTCTCAAAGGAAGTGTCAGTGCTCATACAAAATTTTAGAACCATACCATTCAATAGGTTATATTTCTTTGCTATTATTGTTTTGTAGTACGAGTGCCAAAAGTTATTCTGATATGAGAATCATGTAGCAAAAAGAACCTCCTTAGAAAAGTTTTTATTTATTTACTTTTAATTCAGTTATGCTGGTAGTAAGACAAGTGAGATAAGAAAGCACATATTATGTATTTGTTTTCGGAGAAAAGTTTATTGTGACTTTTAGAGGAGTATGCGAAAAATCTAACGGCAACAAGAAGAATTGTGTTGTTGATGGCACTTCGGGAAAGGGAGGAGGGGAGGAAATATACCAATATGGACTGAAGAAAATGATTTATTTAAGGCTCTAATTTCAGGGGTTGTTCAGCAATTATCTACCCCGCCAGAAAATATATGGTACCACGCTTGTAATAATAAATTTATGGAACACAAGGAAAATACTAAACTAGCTTTAAAAGCAACTGATTTTGTATTCACCACGGCAGTTATTTAGTCTTCATCCAAGACAAGCTACCATATGATGGTTTACTGAATTGATTATAACATATTTGAATGAAAAAGAGCTACACTATCTTGTTGGCGATTCAAAGAATCTCGTACATCTGACAAAGAAGCTGAACTGAATGTTGACATACATTATGAACTGATTTTAAACCGTCAAAAATTTTGAAGATAGTTACCGACACTGAATCAAATATGGACAGCCTTTTAAATATATGGGAAACCTACTTTGAGAACATACACAATAAGTGATAAGAGGTTCTGTTAACATTGAAAATATTGAAGCTGTTGATGTGGTGCATCTACTGAGAGAATTTCCCCAACCATCTGAAGTTTTTAGGAGTATAAACTACCTAATCATGAAAGACATACATTGCATTTAATTGATTCAAGAGTTGTACACAAAATAAGACGTCAAAGCAACTCATACAAGAAATGAAATTCAATTTAATTGCAATGGAGCACACACTCTGGTGGCAATTTCCCTACACCCTCATTTTCCCCTTTCCCTTTTTCCACCTACTTTTGTCCTCAACTTTAAATTCTTTTAATGGTTTAGGTAAATTATTAATCACTTCTCTTGGTAATTTATTTTATCACTGACCCCCTATCCTATAAAAGAAAATCCTCACATTCTTATGTCAGAAACTGAGTGCCAGTTTGTGGTCATGGTCATATTTTCCCTTCCATGGACCTCTCCTAATTCTTCCACCAATATCTTTCCATGCCACATCACCAATGCATGTCTTGCACATTACCATGACTATCTTCACCCTTTTCCTGTTTTCTAATGAATCCAATTTCAGTTACTGGTTGTGTTCTGTGATAATTTACAGACACATCTTTGCACCACCTCTGACTTCTGTATGGGTTCCATACTACACTACCATATTCAAGCATTGGTCTGACCAATGTTTTGTAACTCAGTTACCTTACTTCTTTCCCCACCTTATAAGTACAATCAATTATTATTATTTTTTACCTGTGTATGTAATAAGTTAACACTTCCCTGCATTTATTTTCATCCCATATTGACCTATCCAGCAACATAACTAGTCCAGATCACCCCGCAACTGTTTTGTCTTCTACCATTTTGATCCTGTTATAAAGCATTATGCCATCTGCAAACAATCTAACTTCTGATAGTAGACCATGAACACAATTACTCATTAGAATAACGAAGAGCAATGGTCCCTATATGCTACCCTTTTCCATTTTGATGATGCGGCAATGGTAAAATGTCAAGCACTTTGAAATCCGAGTTCAAGATCTTCAAAAGCATGTGAAACAAAATTAGAATCTACTACACAATGCTTGGGGCGAGCACTCCATCGCAATTGAATATACGTAATTCATATTATAATTCTATTCAAGATTTTTTGACAGTAAAGGAGACCCTGAATGAAACGTTAAGATGACTAGATCTGGCAGCTTTTAATTAAATTCATTTTCTTCTTGAATACACAATCCGAACAAAATCTATGGCTGAAGACATCAGAAATTTCAAGAGAGAAGAACCCGACACATAGAATAACGTATTAGCATCTGCATCTATTCCTTTTTTTAAACTCAAATGGTAAAAACATAAAATTCATAAATGACTAGTTTCTTGCTGAAGTACTAAGTATAGAACAAGATGATGTTCAAAGTACACATAATCCAACTGCGAAAAATGTAAAAGACTGAATCTTATATATTTGTAGAGGCTTCTGACTCTTCTGTTGCAAGTGTTGATTAAAACACATGGACCTATAAATACTGCAATATTTGAAGAGAGGGTACACAAAAATAACCAGAACAGCATTGCCGTGGGCAGAGCTTGTATAGTACTGTTTCTGCCACTACGCGCTTATAGTACAACTCATTGTCAGTTCAGTACCACTTGTGTTGCCGACCTAGCTTTTTCTGTTAATCTGCAGAGATTGTTTTTGCTAGCGCTGTTTTGTTATTGTTTTGTTTTTGATGATTGCAAGTTTAAGTGAACAAAGTGCAGCTGTTAAATTTTGTTTTCTACTCATTAAAAATGCTGCTGAAACTGTTTTAATGTTGAAAATAGCTTACAAAGATGATGCTATGGGAAGAACTCAAGTGTATGAGTGGTTCGCTCGGGTTAAAAGTGGCGACATGTCGATTGATGATAAACCTCATTCTGGACGTCCATCAACTGCTCAAATTGACGAAAATGTTGAAAAAATTTGAGACAGAAGACTGATCAACTGTCAGAGATTGGCTCAGCAAATTATAACTGAAAATTTGGGAATGAGGGTTGCTGCCAAGTTTGTTCCTCGAGCTCTGGCTAACAATCAAAAATAAAATCGAGTTGAAACATGTCATGCTTTAAACAGCTAGAAATCGATCCAGATTTTCTGTCATAGGGCATTACTGGTGATGAGTCATGGTGCTATGGTTACGACCCAGAAACAAAGCAACAGTCAAGCCAGTGGAAGACGTCATTGTAACCCCGTCCAAAAAAAAGTCATCAAGTCAAATCAAACATCAAAATAATGCTCATTTGTTTTTTTGATGCCAAGGGCACAGTTAATTTAGAGTTTGTTCCCCCATATAAGACCGTTGATTAAACCTTTTATTTGGCAGTTTTAAAAAGACTACGCAACAGTATTCATCAAAAAAGACCCGATTTGTGGCAGACAGGAGACTAGTTCTTCCACCACGACAATGCACCTGCACACACAGCTGTTCTCCTCAGTGTGACTTTTTCTTATTTCTACGCATAAAAAGGGGCATGAAAGGTCACCGATTTGACAATATTGAAGAGGTAATAAAAAAAAAAAAAAAAGGGAGGATCTGTCAGCTATTTCTAAAGATTACTACAGAAAATGTTTCAAACAGTGAAAGCGCCAGTAGGACAAATGGCTAGTTGACTAAATTTGGAAAATAGGTTAATACTTTACCTTAGTATCTCTTTTTCTCAAAAAAACGTACTATTTTTTTTTTTTTAATCAAACATTTACATTATGTATTTTGCACTTAAAAAAACTAATTTAAATTTACCACGAAAACGCTCAATACTGTCATGGCGTCTTGAATGACGCCACACCTCGCCAACATAAACGAAGCAATCGTGTACATATATGGCAGGTGACAAGTGTTCTTTAGATAAACATGAATTCCTAGTTTTATAAGTACTGTGCAGTGCCCCAGCGTAGAAGTACAACAACAAAAACGCCAAACAAATTATTTATATATGTTACAAACAATGAACAAATACGGAAAAAGTGGTTAAAACTTGCAAGGAGGGAGGATGATCATAGGTTATCTGCAGATTCAAGTATCTATTTTTGTGAAGATCATTTTGATGTAGTGTATATATTTCTAAACCTAAAGCAAAACTGATGAATTTTGCAGAACCACTACTTTTCAAGTATTGATAACATAAGGTATGAGTTGACATTGTTTTGGTTTTATGATATTTGCCACACCTGTTTTTTGAGGAAAACTTTGAAGGAATTTAAAGATAAAATTTGTAGAGGGCAAATGTAGGTGGGTGCAGGATAGGGGGAAGATGGGTGTGTAGGGATATTGCCACCGGAGCCTGTGCTCCATTGCAATTAAATTAAATTAAATATTTTTCTAGAAAAGGTGTATATAAAAGCAAAAAAGAAAGGCTCGGACGCAACAACAGGGTCAGAAGAAGGAAATGTGCTGTCGGTCTAAAATTTACTACACACATTCATGGCAGTGGTGAATATGTATTTTCGATTCGTATCAAAATAAAGCCAGTTATCAAAGTTGTTTTGTTAGATTGCATTGGTAATCATATTTTCAGATGAACAATGTATGTTACAATCGCTGTAATGTTCAATTGCTGGTTACGGCATACAACAACGTCACTGAAGCTGTTTGCAGGATTATAACTTACATTATTTCTAAAAATCTGTTTTTCTCAGCAATATCTTATTTGGTGATGAATGCCGAGAAACATTTATAACAAAATTTCTGGCCGATTTTGACGTCAGAGATATAGCAACATACCTGCTATTGAAAGGTAAGCTATATCTGTAATGATAAATTCAGTGCCGAATTAATTCTACAGTACGTAGTCTATAATTTTACATATAATAGACATTGGGATAGGAGAAAAACCACCGCTTACCAAAGATGAGGGCTCCAGCGGCGTCAAAACACGAAAAAACACACAAACACAAACATAATACAAATTTTCGAGCTTAGCTCTTCATCAGGTTGTAGGATGAGGTGGCTGCCCCGCGGAAGCTAGCAGCCAACTGAGGAGACCACACGGGGTGCACATGGTTGGCTGGTCAGGGTGGAGATGGAGGGGGGGAGAAACAACATGGCGGGAGGCGGGGGTGGAAGGGCCTAAGCCCGAAAATGATAATTAGACTGCACAGTGGAAACGCGGTTGCGGTCATAAGGTCACTGGCATAAAACAAACCAAGGAAAACCGAGGGAGGGGGGGGGGTGGAATCTACTGAAAACGATCTATAAGTGCCCCCATAAAAAATTATTCCACACGCAAAATTATTGAAAATATTACACATGAAAAAATACTGCACACGGAAAAAATATATTAATATAAAGCACACACGAGAGAAAATTTTTTTTAGCAATAGATCTAAGTACAAAAAGAGAAAGCTCCAATTTTCCTCTCCCCTCCGACTTTTGCCCCTTACCTGCCATCATTTCCCACAAAACCATCGCTCACCAGAGCTTTCTCTTTTTGTACTTAGATCTATTGCTAAAAAAATAAAATTTCTCTCTCGTGTGTTTTATATTAATATATTTTTTCCGTGTGCCGTATTTTTTCGTGTGTAATATTTTCAATAATTTTGCGTGTGGAATAAAATTTTTTATGGGGGCACTTATAGATCGTTTTCAGTAGATTCCCCCCCCCCCCCCCCCCCCCCCGTGTTTTCCTTGGTTTGTTTTATGCCAGTGACCTTATGACCGCAACCGCGTTTCCACTGTGCAGTCTAATTATCATTTTCGGGCTTAGGTCCTTCCACCCCCACCCCCGCCTCCCGCCATGTTGTTTCTCCCCCCTCCATCTCCACCCCGACCAGCCGACCATGTGCACCCCGTGTGGTCTCCTCAGTTGGCTGCTAGCTTCCGCGTGGCAGCCACCTCATCCTACAACCTGATGAAGAGCTAAGCTCGAAAATTTGTATTATGTTTGTGTTTGTGTGTTTTTTCGTGTTTTGACGCCGCTGGAGCCCTCATCTTTGGTAAGCGGTGGTTTTTCTCCTATCCCAATGTCTAATATATCCGCTCTCAGCGCCTTTGTTTCCAAACAATCAATTTTACATATAATGTTTTATTAAGTAATATGTCTTTAGGAATGAGTGTAGTATTTCGCTCAGGTCTTCCTTCTGGTTTAGCTATTTAACACTTGCTTATACTTCCCAAATGTAACCTTATACCAGTATCAATTAATTTATAAAACGTTATGTCTTGTTTACAAAACTGAAATAATGCTATTTAAGCTTATAATGTATAATTGACACTTGTGGATACTTACATCGAAGTTTTAACATTGTGGAATTCTGATGAGCAAAAATCTACGTTTGATGCGAAAAATCTGCGAAGTGTTATGGCATCAATTTTGTGCTAATTGCTACTGTTGCTTTGCTAAATCCTGGTTCCATAGCGAATTGAACTTGTCTTTCAACATATAACTGAGAATAACTGTATTAACGTGACAAAAGTTCCTACAAACGAATAATTTAAGAAGTAACCTGTTCTGTTGCACGAAAATGTCAATAACAACTTTGGCATCTCGCGAGGTGTGACGTAAAACTTTCTCATTGGCGTTTGTGTTCACGTGAGTGAATGCCTGATTTTGCCGAATTTATTTTCTAAAAATAATACTAATCTTCATCTTTTATAATAAATAATTTAGTTTTTTGTTATCTCCTTAGCACGATTGATCATTAAAACCTGCTATGCGTCGGATTTATTCTTAGTGGACAGAGGTCAAATGTATTAGTTGTACTGGAGAGTATTTTGAAGGGGGACAAGGTTTTTTAGAAAAAAAATTGAAAATATATAGCTTTTTAAAAAATAATTCCTTTTATTGGGCACCCCCACGTACTGATAATTGCTTAGATAAAAATCGCACAGTACAAAAATGTTCGTAAAAATGATGCTTGTTTGTAATGTTCTGCTCATGTAGATAAGCGATGATAATGTATTTTGATAAAGTATTTTTTACATATTTTCTATTTTCTACGTAAATACTAAAATTTCACACCATTTTGTATTTGAAATAGAAAAAGAAGGAAAATATTTGCATTTGGTATTTAAATGCTTTTTAAAAATCTATTTTGTATATCTCTGCTGGTGACATTAATGAAGAACCAATGGTCACCATAAGCAAGGATAGGAAAAAATCCAGAACTGTCTACTCAGACATTGGCATTGACTGTCTAAATAAACTAGTATTGGGTGATTATGCAGAGTATTGAAGCGTAATGGGATTTATTCTAAACCTAATTTACAATTAGAGGTTCATTAGATCAGATGTAAATGTTAAATGGGTAGGTTCTAACATACCTCAGATGGTCTCTTATCCTCTTCATCCTTGACAACCATGATGTCATCGTCATCTTTCTTGAACTGGGAGCTGACACCGGGCTCCTCCTTGACTTTTAGTTCTGACACGGACGCAGATGGCGTTGAACTGTCCCGCTGTTCACTTGGCTTTTCACTTTCTGTATCTTCCCGCGAAGACGATGCAACATCTGTGTCTACCTTGCGTTCTTCTGCATTACTACTGCCACCACTTATGCCAGATTCTGCATCAGTCTTAATATCAGTTTCTGAAGGAGCTGGTGTAACTGATGATTCCGGTTTATCTAGCCCAGGGCTCACTCGTTCTTGTTCTTCTCCCGACTGTTTTACTTCCATACTTGTCTCATCCCTTTTCTCAGTTTCATCTTTCACACTTATCAAATCCTTATCCTTATCTTCACGACCAGATAAATCTTCAGCCTGTCAAATGAAATTTTAAATATTAGTCTCCAATGATCAGTTACAGCTAAAATATCACCCCTTATGTTAAGATATTAGGTTAAATTTCATTCTTTATTTTTTAAATAAAGAAAATGAACTGAACACAAATTTTAATGAGGGCAGAAAATATCGTAATAGATGCTCATCCTCTGCTCATCACTCCACTAAAGTTTATATTCAGTATCCTTGCTATCTTCTCTCTCCCTTGTTTAGTGTAAATTGCCATGCCCTAATTCAATTAAAGCAACCAGTTCAGCCAGAAGACGGCATCATTTTGTTTCAAAATATGTTAAACTAGCAGAGATCCCAGCATTGCCAAGTATACTTGGAATAGCTTTACCCGTACGCTATTTTTATTCCCACAATGAGAAACATTTGTACAAAGTTTCATAAAATTTGTGCCAGCCATTTTCAGAATTAAATCAAATCTAGATTCACCTATTCCCTACCAAGAAAGGGGTGGGTTGAAGTTTATTTTCATCCATCCGAAAAGAATCATGTGTATCAAGCTTCATTAATTTGGTACCAGACATTTCCTGTAATAAATTAAACGTTGATTTAGGTGCACAGATCCAGGAATGGGGTAGGTTGCATACTTCGATCCAGAATGACACTTTTCAGGCTAAATTTCAACCTAATAACTTCTGCTAATGTTGCTGCTCGAAAATCGAAACATGTACAGTATGCACATTCATAATGTGGTATGTGTCTTTTATTCTGGCATGACACAGAAAGCTTGAGGTAAAAATTTAACGTTTGTCTTAAGACGTTACAACACATTTATTTTATGAATACTCTAGCATTACCTGAAAATTGCCGAGTCGATTTTGACCGTGTTTTCACAGTATCAAACATTAGGTTTGACTCAATATGCTTCCTCATCTACAGCTGAAGCGAAAATTTTCTCATTGTGCGTCTTCATCTGGCACTGGAGCTCAAAATTAATATCAGCCCCGTACCTGTACAGTTGAATATCGAGTATTCAGAATTATATCTCAGGTATTTTGAACTAAGCGAGATACGAGAAAAAATTCTTTACTTTTGATTTGTCTCACGAAGTTATAAATTTTGACACCATGTTTAAGAAACTCACATTTGATTCAATTTTGAAGTGAATGGATATACAGATATTTTAACTCCGCAGATTCAGCTGTTTATACAAATATCAAAGTGAATCCAGAATAATATTATCATAGATAAATGATTTTATTGTGAACAGAAGACTAATGCTGATAGCCAGAGACATCGTAGTTGTACTGCCAGAGATCGTGGTTAAAGAAAATCTGTTTTTTTTTGTTTTTTTTTGTTTTAGTTTTTCGTATTCGACACGGCAATCTAAGACGTTTAAAAACTAAATCTTCTGAATTAAAGGAAATAATAGTTCAAGTTTTGTTTAGTGTGGAATATGAAACATAGGTATTACTATTAACTGCTTTTGATGCTTTCATTAAAGGCTATGGTCAGAAACACAAGTCCAGAGTATACATCTAGTGGTTTCATCTTTGGTATGTCACCACACGTTAAGAGTTTCATTTAATGCTCCAGCGTTGAGTAAAGTAGAAGCATAAGACATACCAAACAACTGAGTTGAGATTCTAAACTTTAAAACGGTAAAAACACCTTCAAAATCTGCTCAATAGTTTCAGAGTTTTTTTAATTCAAATTTATCCGGTTTTCTTTTATATTGTGTTATATGAAAGCTGCAGACCATGTTATAATCAAGATAGAATGAGTAAACAAACAATATAGTTGAAGGCAGGAGAGCCTTCATATACAGAGATATTTCGAGTGACCTTATAAATAAATGAAGAAACCTTATAATTGTCCTAATTTATACAACCTTTATCATTGTTTCTGGTTCCATTACTATTTAACTTTGAACAAATTTGTTCTGTTTAGCAAAAATTGTTTTCTGAATACATATTACTGTATGCAACACTCATTTTCCCATTTTTGTGTGTTCATATTCGTTTCTGCCACCTTCCCCAAAAATTCCATTTCTTTAATTCAAACCAGTTTGAAACCCTTCCTATCAACTTGGTCAACATTTAGTTCCCCTGGTAGTTAAGCACTGTTTCTACAGCTCAGTACCTTCTGAATGAAAGCTAGAAAACTAACGGAATCATTCATCTGTCCATTCATCCACCTGGATGCCACAGCTTCAACACTTCTTAACACCAACATACAAATTTGTAATTGCATACTATTTTAGTTATCAATATTTACTTTTCTAACGCTACTGATCTCAAAATTCTTTCACGATTTACAGTGATATGGAGTCTTCTAAAGATTACCATAAAATCAAAGCGAAAATTCTACAATCATGGTTTCTAAAGAACAAAAACAAAAATAAATGAGTAATTTTAGCAAATTGGTTGTTCAGAAGGTATGTACCATTCGACAGAAGATTTTGTGGATCAAGTGATAAATATATCTTGATACTTTTTATTTTAGTAAAAATTTCTAGCAGCCAACATAATTTGTTTTAAAGTTTTTTTCCTGTTTTAAAAAACAACGTATAAGGTGCTAAATTACACAGCATAAAAGATACTGAAACTGCAGCACATGGAAGTGTCTCACACACGACTGATTATTTTTTCTTCTTCTTCCTATCCCATAATCTGTATCAAAAAATATTTTCACAAACTCTTATGATTATTTCTTCCATTGTCTTCATGTCACTATGCTCATAGTTGAGAATATAAGAGTTGGTCTTAATTTATTAGCATGGCAACATATCTATCATACGGTAGAAATTTTTAAACTTTGTGCAACAGATCAGTTAATAAAAATATAGTCATCTCAAGCAAGGCATCCATTAAAACAGTGCAATGTATGCATTCTATGTTTTTACTTGTCCTCTTTTACATTTTGCTAAGTGATGAAATAAGTATTCTTACCTTGTCATCCTGGCTGTTGAGGGTAGGGGCAGGACTAGGTGCTGCGCTGGTGGCAGGTGTGGCACTGGTACTGGTAGTGGCACTGCGCGGTGTTTCACTGTTTTCCTTCATTGGTTCTACAGGCTTGCGGATCAACTCGGGCATACTATAATAGCCATTTATATGCTCAAATTCCTGTACCTGAGGGCAGAGAAGTTCAGGAAATCATCTATCTCCATTTTCACTAATAGCTCTGAAACTTTTATGTGAAACAGATGAAATGTGCAAGACAGGTTACTATGGCGACTATGTCAAGATACAAATATGAATTTCCTTTTTATTTATTTGTGAATAAAGCCACACAGAAAGAATATAGACTATATGTTATGTTAAGGAAAAAACCAAGCATTAATATGCACCAACTTCATGAATGCTTTATAGCAGAAACTTGAATGAGTCATCCTGGACATAAGCCTATGATGCATCACCTTCCTCAATGAATAACAATTTACTAGACAATTTAAGAACTAATCCACCACTCCCCAAAATTGAGTCTTTTTTTTAAAATTTAATTTAATTTTTGTTATTGCTTACCTTCACCCTTCCATTTTGTTGAGTGGTGGGTATATTTTACCTTTCCTATCATGGCATTTATTCCATTCCATTGTTGCTAAATTTAAGAACAAACCAACTTGAGAAGGACAATATACGCTACACAATTTCTGCTTACCATTTTAAGTCCAATATCTAAACTAAGAATAATTCCTAAATTCTACAACACAGCCAATATAACTATAATTCAAGTTTAAACTGCCAGTTTAAAATGTGCCATTCTATCAGTTAGAAATTCTTTAAGAATCCTCTACATCTACATCAACTTTTTGCAAAGATTTTTCATTTTTTACAGCTTTATAAATAGAAATGAACCACAAGATACATTTGGTCAAGTTTATTATAAGATATTTTCAGCTTGGTTTTTCTCCTTTAAACAAACTTGTACAATCTAAGAAAGAATGGAGCAGTAAGACAATATTACTGCAGAAAGGAAATGTAAAAGAACTATCACCTGCTAAAATTGAAGGAAGACAGGCCGCGACAAAAGAGAGAGAGAGAGAGAGAGAGAGAAAACTATACAAAAACATTTTGTGCTTTGACTCATGAAATTAGAATTGAATCACATGGCTAGGTTTGCACATGCAGTCAATCTAGCCACATGAATAGTTGTTTATGGCAGGGCCAGTGCAGAGAAGGTGAGGGGTGGCAAAAAAGAATATCAAAGCAAACGTAATGCAAAGACAAACTCTGCCAAATTCCTGTTCTTCCCCAAGGTCTACCTTTGATGGTCATAATACCAATTATCTAAAACATCTTCAAAGTATTTTCAGATTTATATAAATCACTTCTTAACAATTCAGGGTGAGTCAAAAAGGACTTTAAAACTTTGGAATGATATAGGAATTTACTGAGATACAGCATCGTTAGATGTGTCATTTTGTAGCAAACAACTTCAAGTTTCACATTAAAGTGTCACGCGTTATTTTGGTTTGATGTGACTGCCATTCGTCATGCAGCAAACATCCCACCGGTAATCAATTGCTTCCCACACTCACTGCAGCAAATTGGGCATAACTTGTGCAGCGGCATCGTAGATTCGATTTTTCAGGTTGGCCAAAATGTTTGGTAGGTAAGGAACATACACATTATAATGAATCTCCAGAGAAAGAAATCCAGTCTGGGGAGCGAGGTGGCCAGGAGATTGGCCATTCATGGCAATTGCATGGGAACTGGGAAGCAATTATTGAGGAAACCTCGAACTTCCGTGAGGAAATGAGGAGGTGTATCGTCTTGTTGGTTGTCAACCATCCCATCTCGGGATCTCTTCATCGATCTATGGAATTAAAAGGTTATCAAGCATATCCAGATACACAATAGGGGAGACTGGGTCTAGTTGATACAGGACAAATAACTTGCTAATGCGCAGACGCAGATAAGTGTGACTAGCTTGTCTGGACAACAGAATGATACTCAGTAACCACACATGTGCTCGAGGAGAAAGTTGGTTTATGTTGTGAGTTGTGAACTAAAAACTGTTTTTGATCACCAAAAGTAAATTTTCACTACACATTTTCAAGTAGTATTGCAAGTTTATTTCTTAGTGAACTCTGCTATTGTTATCATCACCTTGTTATTTGCTATAAAGGTAAGAATTTCACCTATTGAACATAGTTTTAAATGTTACTGGTTTTGCGTGATTTAGAGTTTAGTGTAATGGCGACGTTTGGGTCAAGTTGATACGTTTCTTAGGGGTCAAGTTGATACGTTTCTTAGGGGTGTATCAAATTGACTCACACGGTATCAACTTGACCCACAGGTATAACCATTTGTTGTATTTATTTTCAGATGCCTAGAAACCACAAGAAAAAACTACAAGGGATGAAATACCCATTGATATTTTTGAAAGAGCATATGAAAAATTAGGAATGGCAGGATGTCTGTTAGAGAAGCGGCCAAAACCTTTAACATAGACAAAATGACCCTTCATCGGTACAAGGTGAAAAAAGAAAAATTCTTGAAACACCAGAAGCTCTTGAGAAAGGTGTACGAATGGGATATCCTAAACATCGACAAATATTAAATGATGAATTAGAGGAGGAGCTTAGTTAATACATTTTAACTAGCTCTAAAATTTACAATGGTTTAACTCCTAAAAATGTTCGCGAGCTGGCGTAGGAATTGGCACTAGCAAACCAAGTAAAAGTGCCAGATACCTGGTTAAATGCCAAAATGGCATCTACAGAATGGTTTTCTAAATTTTAAAAAAGGAAACACAGTCTTTCTTTCAGAGAACCAGAGGCGACTAGCCTAAGTCGAGCTACAAGTTTCAATAGGCATAACGTTGCAGCATTTTTCGAGAACCTAAAAAAGGTTTGAGAAATATAAGTTTTAGAGCAAAGATGTGTGGAATACGGACCAGACTGCGAGAGTGCAGACTGTCCAAAGGCCTAGAAAAATATTAGCTCAGAAGGGGGTTCATCAGGTGGCAAAAGCTACTTCCGCCGAGCGAGGGCAAACAGTCACAATCGCAACGGCAGTAAATGCTATTGGTAACACTGTCCCGCCCCTTTTCATTTTCCCTGTTCTTCAAAGAACACTTCACCAAGGGGGGACCACCAGGGTGCATTGGCACGGCACACCCATCTGGTTGGATGACAGGACCAACATTTTTAATTTTTATAAAACACCTTCACAGCCATGTCAAGACCCAATCAACCTTGTCTTTTGCTGCTTGATAATCATGACTCCCACTTGTCAATTAATGTGTTAAACTTTTGTAAGGACAATAGGATTGTTTTGCTGTCTTTCCCTCCCCATACGTCCGACCGCCTCCAGCCCTTGGACAGGTCAGTTCATGGACCATTCAAAAAGTTCTGCTTTTAAGATGTGGGCCATTGGCTAGTCAGTAATCCTGGGAAACCGTAACGATCTATGACATCCCCAGTCTTGTGAGTAGTGCCTTTTCAAATGCTATGACACCAAATAATATTATAGCAGGATTTAAAGCTACAGTAATAATGCCTTATAATCCAGACATCTTTATAGATGAAGATTTTTTGTCAAGCTTTGTAACTGATCGTCAGCCTTCCACATCAGCAGAAGTCAATCAGCCTTCTACATCAGCAGAAGTCAAGCAGCCTTCTACTTCAGCAGATGTCAATCTGCCTTCTTCATCTTCGGGAAGAGTACATGAACCTTGTACATTAAGAGTGCTTGGTGTCACTGAAAATGGATCAACACATGCCCCTACTACAAACCTTGGAGCTACTTCGCCAATGGTTTTGCCAGAAGAAATTCGTCCTCTGCCAAAAGCAGGAGAACGTAAAAGAAGTAAAAAAGGCAGACAGCCCTTAAAGTCTTGTATTCTTACAGATACTCCAATAAAAAACAAAATTGAACAAGACGCAATAGAGAGAGAAAGAAAGAAATCTATCAAGACAGAAAAACACAAGTTAAAATTATTTAAATCATTTGATGGTAAGCTAAGCAAAGAGATAGTAGACAAACCAAGAAAAGAAGACAAAGATAAAAACAAGTCAGAAACGAAGAAAACCCAAAGAAGAGTCGGACTCTGATGAAGACGGAGAGTATTTTTGTTTGGTGTGTTTTAAAACATACTCCTCATCCACACCTGGCCAGGAATGGATTCAGTGCATTTCTTGCAACAAGTGGGCACACATCACCTGTGCAGAAGACAACCCCCTTTACACTTGCATTAACTGCCAATCAGACCCATGTTTCTCTTCAGAGTCGGAGCAATGTAATTGTTCTCAATACAAGATTTTATAAACTAATAAAATAATAAGCTTTTGTAGCCTTTTTAACATGGTTTTTTAAAAATATTTTTGTATTATTTGTGGTAACAATAAATCTTGTTCACGTTTCATTTGTTATTTTTTCATTAATTCATGTCACTGTATCAACTTACTCAAAGGTGTACCAACTTTACCCATCACTGTATCAACTTTACCCAAGGCGGGTTAAGTTGATACATCTTGCAAAGTTTTTAAAACTTTTTTTCAACGAAGGAGATTTAATTTTATAAATAATGGAAGTATCTTAAGTTATGGCCAAATAGTTATAGTTACGAATTACGTTCGATTTGTTACAAAATAAATGCAGAAAAACAATTTAAAATTCAAAAAGTAAAAAGTGTATCAACTATACCCAGTCTCCCCTACCAGTGACAGTTTCCTCAATGAAGTAGAAAGGGCCGTACACTTTCAATTTGCTAAGGGCACAAAACACATTAACTTTGGGGCTGTCCCAGGATTGCATATGGATTTTTGCTGCCCAGTATTCTGCTGTTGTGGGAGTTTACCATGCCAATGGTATGAAGAACATTATGTTTTGGAATGTCTCACTATCACCTACCCAATGCAATCTTTCCACACAGAATTCACCACGAGCAACCTTACCTGCATCACTAATGTGCTGTGCAATTGTGAATCTGTATGGTTTCAAGTATAAACGTCTACGCAGTACTCGCCAAATAGTCTTTTGTGGAATGCCAGTCTTGCGAGACACGCGTCGTGTTAATTTTTGCGGACAGCAGGCAAAGCTCTCCCTAACCTGTTCTACATAATCATCAACATGAGGCGACCTGGTGATTTAATATCATGTTACAGTGAACAACCTGTCTCGACAAAGTTCTTTTGCCAAGAGTAAATTGTAGGCCTGCTTGGAGGTTCGTTAGCATATTCAGTGCAAACTTTATGCCCAATAGTTGTTGCAGAGTTCGTTTCATGAAACCAAAACACATAGCAAGCACACTCCGCACCAGTGAAAGTAGCTATTTAACTGTGCACTATGCTGGCACTCCTGTTGGCGGAATGGTGTACTGATGCACGTAGTGCATCAAACTTGAGGGTGTTTGCTACAAAATGACAAATCTACTGATTCTTTAAGTTACCTCAACAAGTTTGTACATCATTCCAAAGTTATAAAGTCCTTTTGACTCACAATGTACTTTCTTTTCATCTGCATGACTTTGGTGAAAATGTGCTCAGTAAAGGAGTAAACCATGATGCACATGCCTGAATTTTAGCAGGTTTGCCAATATTCCCAGTCTCTGTAAGAAGACTGTTCTTTACATCCTTATTTTCACCAAAGATAATGAGAGGTAGGGTATTGACAGAAATATACACAAATAATTTAATTATAAACCATTCATCAACAAAATAACTAAAGAACCTTTTGATTTCATCAATTTCAAAGAATTCCCAGCTTCAATAATTTCTATTATAACAAGACACAGTATGTATTAAATGATTACATACGGTTATAATGTCAATAAATCAAATGTCAAATTTCCAAACTACCTTTTGTTCTCCTTAAAAATGTTCACTATTTTACAGCAATGCCACTAACAAAGAATGAGGTACAATGACTTTAATGTTTATATTTAACATTTGTTATTGTATTATGGTTAAGGCATCTGACTGAAAATCGAAAGGTGCCCGATTTGAATCCGTCTCGGCAGGGATTTTTACAAGCCTTAACAAGGCCTTCACCTCTGACAAAGCTTACTGTGTAATGTCAAGTATGCCAGAATGCTTCCGTGGTTCGGATTCTACATTAAACTGTAGGTTGGTCCCCTGTAGGGCTAACGACTTTAGTTGTAACACTGGTGTGTACAAATCCACAGCAAATTCAAGCCAAACAAAGGCTTAATGTGGTCTTAGTAGCCCCAAACAACATACATACATTATGACTGCGTATTCTCATGACCACTGGACATTGGCTTTGATGTTGGATATTTGTTGCAAGCGCAAAGCAACAACAGTTACAAGTGGTATAACATTCTTTCAGTGTGCCGGTAGTTTTAAGTCTCTTAAAAATCAGAAACACACTGTGTTTGTCCTGTGTGTTTCATTACTGATTTGGAAAAAAAAAAAATCAAATCAAAGAGTAGGGTAAAAATCTACTTACACATGACAGATGTTAGTTCTGTGCTTTGTTGGTGATTTTTTTGTGTTCTATTGTTAGGCTATGTGAAATACGCAAAATAATGTATTTAGCTCTAAAAACTATATTGTAGTAGATTTGTGGTCTGAACAAATCGAGAATCTGAAATCACCTTCGGTCACAAATAGTGTTTGACGCTCTACTGTAGTTACATTAATTCCTTCAATACCAAGAACTCTTTTCAAACGCTGAATCAAATGATAACACTGGGAGAAAAGTACTTTCCAAAATACAATTAATTTGGAGGTCTTTCCTTGATAGTGCACTTACACTCTGGGCAAGAGCCACTAACCAAAACAATCGGTTAGTAAAAATGAGTTACTGGGAGCAGAGAAATATCACACCAATTGCTAAAACCACCTTGCTTCTATGCCTTGAAGGTTTTTGAAATTAAGCTATACACTTGAAAAGGGAATTGTCAGTTACTGCCAAAATATACAAATGTAATAATACAGGGCATTCGCCGGGAAACGCTACCCACTGTTAGCGCTACCAGGAAGAAACTGCTCCCGGCGAGCGACTGGCGGTCAGCTTCCGGCATTGTTCGATCCACCGGCCGCGGACTATTTCATAATAATTACGCTTCATAAACTTGTATGTGCTAAGCATTTAAATGTGACGGTCAGTTGCGGATCAACAGTGCCATCGTGGACACGCTGCAGGTACCAGTTGCAAAATATAATCCTAGGCCCCTGGTCTATTTCTGTAATTTTATGCACCACAATTGTTTTGTACGGCTTTAAGTGAACTAGCTTTGTTACTTTCCAAGCCGACGTCTTAGATACGCCTGCCTGCTGCCCTAACTGACTTAATGATTTTTTGGGTGACTGTTCTAGTCGAAAAGCGATATCGTCAATTTTCTCCTCTGTGAGAATACGGTGACCGACAGTCTCTTTTTGTTAAAAAATGAACCCGTTTCTCTTACTTTTTTTAACCAGACGCAGAATTGTTGATTTAGCTGGCAGTAAAGCGCCAGGATATTCGCGACGAAATTTACTGTGACACTTTTTAAACGACTTCTTCTTCACATATGTATCGTAGAGAAATATTCTTTTGTTTATTTTACTCACACTCAAACACAGTACAGATTAGTAAGAGTATGAAGCCCCAAACCAGCCAAACCTCAAAGAAACGTTTATTCACAACACTTAATAAGAGACTGAAGTCACAAACTAGCTACAGTGCGGTGATTCACGGCGCCGTGTGGCGAGAGTTGCTGGCTCCACTGTACCAGCAAGTTGCCGACGCCAACAGACTGGGAGGGAAGCGTTTCCCGGCGAACGCCCTGTATAAAACAGCTGAAATCCCATAACATTTCTTCCGTCCTTATTTGACTACCAGTTAGCACATAAGTTTTACTTGCTGAATGTCTCGTGACATACTAAGTTTAAATGAATTATACAATTCAAATGCCATGTAATCCTAGCTACAATGTGTCACAAATCTAATTTAAAACTATCTTTACATACCTTCTTTCGTATAAGTGACATGACTCCTATACGTGTCAGAACATGTTGACGACTCAGTCCTTCACGAGGAACTCCATCAGCAAACGTTTCAGCATTATCTGCACCAGGCTCACAAAGGTGACGCATGAATAATGAAACATAAGCTTTGAAGTTCTCTCTGATTTGCCGCGCAGGTCGCGCACCAACCTGCCAAGAAACCTCCGAGACAAGACAGCAAACA